>OV277872.1:45996022-46025161 GCA_922989275.2 Gari tellinella
TGTAAGGTCTTATCCCGAGTCCCATTAGTGGTGCAGCAAGGGGCTTCAAACCAGAGACCCATCTGTTACCACTACACAATGTTACCGCTAGAACGTGAATCCTCTTATTGCCGTAAATATTCATGAGTATAGGAACCGAAACCATTTCAACAATATTTGTAAAGTACCAATAGAACTAAGAAGTAGAACACCCTGGCAAAACAATAATTCTGTTGATTGTGGCCAGTATTTTGAAGAAGAAGAAGTTGCAACTAGTCAAATATCAAACCTCTGGCCAAATAAGTTTCAGAGAAGAACAAGTTTGAAGATTTCACTATATAATTCTTTGACCATCGGGCGCATGGCCATTTTTGACTACAGGGGCATAATTTCAACAATCTGGATAGAGGAGCTTTCGAAAATACTATGTGCCAAATACTATGGTTTCAAAAAGAAGAATTTTGAAGAATGCAAAGAAAATCTATTGTTAGCTTGAGTTACGTAGATAACATATGCCACATACATGAACCATTTCAACAATATTGGATAGACCTCTAGAATTTCTAAGTCTGATAGACTTTCAAGACTAATACAGATGTGTGAAATGATGATAACGAAGTGTATATTAGTGTTTTATATATTTATTTTGGTTTCTGTTTTATACAGTCAATGCGTCTTAAACAATATGCACAGGTAACAAATAGTTAGTATGAAATGAAAACAAGGTGCCACACAGATAAGAAGACCACTCAAAATGCCAGTTTTTACTTGTTTAAAAAATAACTATACAGTAGAACCTCTCTATTACGACCACTAAAAAGAAGGCTAATTGTCTGTATAAAAGACAGGTGATAGCTTAAAGCAATGTGAAAGTGAAACAGAAAGCTCCTGTAGGAGCTTTCTGTTTCACTTTCACATTACTTTAAACAGTCACCTGTCTTAAACAACTAATATTTGACACAATTTAGTGGTCGTAATAGAGAGGTTCTACTGTATATAGTTTATGAAATTTGACTTCCTTGGGTGTTGACAAATAGAAAGTAGACACAGGCTCTAGTTAACTCTTTCAACATTTAGTAATTACTGTGGGCTAGCTATTAGTTCGCTTTGGATCATTTTAGTTACCAAAAGATGAACAAGTCTTCTTGAAATTCTGGGTAGTTTAATAGATACCAGTATTGGTCCAAATTAGCAAACAGAGTAGACCCAGATCAGAGGGCTCCTATAGGAAACCCTCTGATTTGGTTCTACTCTGGTGTTTAAAGAGTCAAGAGATCACTAATGGCTGCTCTACTTTACCCTTTATTTGGTAGATCATAGTCAATAGGATAAAAATAATTTACCAGCTGGTAGCAATTTTTTGGGGCAAAATACAGAAATGTAAATTTAAGCTTTAAAAGCAGAAATACAGTAAGCTAAGTCTTAAAAGCAGAAATCACTAAGCCGTAACCCATTTCCCCATAAATACACCTTTTTACGCCTTTAATTTATTCCTCAACAGAAGAATATAGTTCCGATTTATACAGTCATGAACATGTACAGTAAGAAATATTTTCTATATCCTTGCAGATGGTAGCTTAAATTAGGCTAAAAGCCTAAAGGTGCATTCTGCTTTACTTTCAACCTGCTTTAAGTGGTCGTCTGTCTTCAGAACAAGAAACAGGCTATGGGGTAATCGGTTAAAGGCAGAAAGAAAGAAAAGCAAAGGTCTTACAGGAGCTTTGCTTAACTTTCCTTCTGCCTTTAAGGTAACTTCTAAAAACAAGCATTGCTTTAAGTGGTCATCATATCTGAGTTTTAATGTGGTATGAAATGATAATTATGGCAAACCATATAAAAATACAAGATGCATCTGGTTACAGATTAATAAGAACAGTTAAAACCTGTTTTATGACTACTCAATGTTTGAAAACAGATGGCAGCTTAAACACTTGCCTCCACAGAAATGACCCAGGATAGCCCTGGTCTTCTCCATTTAAGCATTCGAAATGATTATTCATTGATGCTGTTAAAGACAGGTGCTTGTGCCTACAGGAGCTTTCTGCTTTGCTTTCAATCTGCTTTACACCGTCTTAAACATAATCAGTTATTGGCTATTTTGAGCTTTTGGCTATGGAGGAAAAGGTTACGTATAATGTTCTTAAATAAAACCATCTTTCTGTTTTACTGTCATCCTGGTTTAACCATTTTTCCCCATAGCCTGTTACATGTTTTAAAGACAGGTGATTTCTTAAAGCAGATTGAAAACAAAGCTGAATGCGCCTTAAGGCGCATTCTGCTTTACTTTCAACCTGCTTTAAGCAACTATATGTTAGGAGGATAGGAAATATTTCTTATGGTACATATTCATGGCTGTATGAAGTGGAACTATTTGCTACAGTGGGGGAATAAATTAAAGGTGTAAAGTAGCTTATATGGATGGAGTAATGGGTTAAGCTGGCACTTGTCATTAACATTTTCAACAAATCTGCCTTAGAGAACCGGTAGTCATAATGTGGGTTTCAGGTAGTAGGAAATATAATATGGCAAACCATAAAAAAGAACACAAAAAATATCTGGTTACATATTGAGAAATGTATACTTCAAGTACAATGTAAAAAACATAAAATGGAAGATAAGAGTATGGAATTGAATGCTTCTCTCACTGACTGAATTCAGAAGGTTCCTTTAGGAGCTTTCTGCTTTAATTTCATCTTGCTTTAAACCTTTTCATTATAGGCTGTTTTCAGTGTTTAAGACAGACTGGAGTCAGACTAAAGTGTCAGGTTTTCAAAGGGTTACACTGTATAAACAAAATGATAAATGATTATCAGATTACAACTAACATGTTCAGAGATGCTTTTTATACACTCACAAAGCTGCAGACAGTGGAGAAAACGCTTTTTTCCCCAATAAACGCGTTTACACTAAAACTATTATTTCCATTGCAAACAGTTTGACGTCAGATCAGACGCCGGGTCACCCGGCGTCTGATCTGACGTCAAACTGTTTGCCACCCAGATGAAAATAGCTAGTCAGAATTGTCAAGAACTTGTCATTTTCTACATTTTATCTTTACTTGTTCGCATTTCATTTCGTTTAAATGGGAATGAATAACGTTTTCTCCACTGTACAACTTCAATAGTATTTAACCAATGTTTGCCTGAATACTGCAATAAGCTCGCCCTGTGTGTTGAATGGACGATTTCATTATAGATAGACAAAGGTGATCTAAAGAAACATGCAATGTTCATCCATATAACAGAACACTTCATTTGTAATAGGAAACAGTGCAGACCCTGGTAAGACGCCGCCTAATGCAGCATCTCATCAATGTCTTCACTATTTGCTAATGACTACTTTGGTAGACGACTTAGCTTATCTGGATTAAAAACAATCTGGATCCCATAGAAGCTTTCTGCATTGCATTTATCAGGCATTAAGCTGTCATTTATCTTTAATGAACTTTCTACTAAACAACCAAGCAACACAGTTTTGACTGTTAGAAAACTAAATTTCATTTTTCATTGCGAACATCAATTCTGAAGCAGATGACATTTTTGAAGCAGCGTGATAAGTCAATGGCATATTTCAAGCAGCATAAGTGGTCGACCCGGAGTGAGCAATCCGCCCTTTCCATGTCTATTTTTAGACCATTTAAAGCTGATTTCTGTCACACACAAATGATAGAGGCACAGTTATAAGTGAGGTAATCTGCGGTCAAGGCTTTGATCAACATGCAGTGTGCAAAAACTACCATAATCTTTGGTTAGCTACCACTCTAAACCTGCTATCTTAACCCATTACTCCGTAAATACACATTTTACACCTTTAACTTATTCCGTCACTGATTAAACTAGTTCCTTTTTATAAAGTCAGGAACATGTACCATAAGAAACATTTTCTATATGCTAGCAGATGGTAGCTTAAAGCAGGTTGAAAGTAAAGCAGAATGCACCTTGAGGTGCATTCTGCTTTACGTTCAACCAGCTTTAAGTTATTAACTGTCGATAAAGGTAGAAACAAACTATGGGGTAATGAGTTAAGCTACCACTCAATACACCTTAAAGACAGGTGGCAACTTAATGCAGAATAAAAGTAATGCAGAAAACGCCATAGAGGAGCTTTCTAAATTACTTTTGTTACCAATTAATATTCCATCAGACTTTAAGAGATGTTGATACCTTTTCCATTTAGTGTTTACAGAACCACACAGAGTTTTGACCAATAGAAGGTTTCTATCTCTTACATTGTTTATTTGAGAGATACAAGACTAAAGCTATCTAGCTATCTAATGACTGAGTTTTCAGGTTGATAATACTAGCTTCTTAAACTACATGCAATGCATCTAGAATGTACACTAAGTTGTTAAGATATAGTATCTTTACTATGACCATTCAAACATTGGCTGATTTTCAGTGTTCGAGGTAGGCGACTGCTTAACCCAGTGCTCTGTAAAATAGGCTCTCTAATTATGATTACAATCAAAAAAGTAGACCTTAGCTAGGGAATTCTGAAAATGAATCGTAGACCATATTTAAAGTATTTTGTTTCCAAATAGAAGTTTAAAGAAGGTAAAAAATGCTCCTTATGTGCTATCAGCTTTACATTCCCTCTCATGCTTTAAGCGTCTACTTTTCATTATTGAGTTCAAATTTCATACGGCTCTTCATCTTGCTTTAACCTTTTCCTGTCCAACTTGTTTTTCGTGTATAACCAGGTGGTGGCTTAAAGAAGCCTGAAAGGTGCCATCTGTTATACTTTCACCTACTTTCATGCTGTAGCAACTATCTGTCAGTATAAAGTTAAAGTTTCCTACGGCTCTTTATCGAGACATGATAAACACTTGGCATTTCTATGAGGAATGGGCAAAGGCATCAAAAGGTGAATCTCTGGGGGGAATGGTTAAACAGCCACCTACCTTAACCACTGAATATGAACTTTCCTTTGAGCATTCAAAATAGAAGAGTTTAACCGTTTGATTTAGAACAATAAGACGAAGCCAACTATAGAATAGACAGAACTTAAGAAAAGAGTGAGTAAACTGAACATTTCAAACAGTTTTTTCTCTCATAAGAATTGTCTCAGAATTGTCTCAAAGAGACGATTTGTCTAACAAGTAAAGTTTGATGGTAACAAATACGCTCACTATCTGTGGCACTGATTTCACTGAGAAATTGGAATTGTGAGATCTGTCCATAACTGAATTTAACACTACATTTCACATATTTACACATTCGCTTGACAGCTTCTTTTGTAGATTTAATATCGATTTATATCTTAAAAGCTGAATATAAAACTATGGAAACTCGGATACTCATTTTAACAACCCTTTCTCCAGTGTAAAAATATATTTTAAGCATATATCAAAAACTTATAGAAAAACATATTCTTATACCTGTACGTCTGTATAAAAATGGTTGTTTTCTTCTTCCAGTTAGGAAATGTGTTGAATTTGCGGTTTGAAATGAACATAATTATGTTTATATTGACAGAAGAAGTGGAAGCTATGATTGGTGGAAATAGTACATGGTCTGTACGGGGGGAATTTATCTACGGAAAGATCGTTGGATTGGTGAAAATAAGTACAGTAGAAGTGCTCTATTACGAGCACTAAAAAAAGGCCGAATGATTGTATAAAGGAAATATTTCAGCTTAAAAAGTAAAAGAGAAAGGTCCTACAGGTTCCTACTTTCACCCTGCTTTAAGCAGCCAGCTTCCTCAAACCCCTAATGAATGACACAATTCTTTGGTCGCAATATAGAGGGTTTACGGTATGTAATAGACATGTAATGAGCAATTATTGTAAAATCGTTTCCGCTTAGTATGTAATGAATGTAAGAAATGACCGACACAAGATAACACCTGCAGTGAAATGAACAAAACTGAACCCTTATTTTGCTGTAAAATCGTGCGCTTTGAAATTGTCGTCTGCAAAATGTGTTCAATGTAGATTTATACTTTTTTCAATTAAACAAATCTAAAGACGAATATCCAGCAGTTTGGATCCACATAAGATGTCGAGTTACGCGACGTCTGATCTGCCGGGTCCAAACTGTTTGCAAACACCAGCAAAGTCGCGATCAGCAGACAAAGGATTGAAATCGTCTCCACAGGCAGGCTTGCTCTGTGGTTTCCAAATTAGCAATGTGCATTTATATCGCTGTTGCTTTGCGGATTAAATACAGAAATTACAATGTTAAACACAGACTAAAGCACGGGTATTCCCGGTAACGTTGCTTTCTGAGAAAAGGTTCCGATTGAATGCCGCTTACTAAATTTAACCGTTGACCCAAAATGACACGTATATATACGCGTTTTTACCAATATTGTACATTGGAAGAATACAAATTGTGTCCCATGTATTGTAAAATGACAAACAGTGCAAACCCAGATTTGGGTCTACATGATTGTGCACTGTTTGCATAGGACAAGACTTAGTGTACTCTACATGTACAAGTGCAACGTTTGTAAATTACGAGTATACTTGACTTTGGGGTTGAATGTGCAGACAGCGGAAGTCTCAGAAAACCGAACAAAAGCCCAAGTCCCGTTTTTGTTTATTATTTGGGTGGGTCTATAGACCTAAGAAAGGATTGGAGGCTGAAGTTGGTTCTACTAAACGGACCCAGTTCCTAGTTTACGGAACTCGAAACCATAGCCGTTTTGTACGGAGTAGATTGTTCGGCTCCAGAGCCTCGTCCGCACAAAATTCGGAGGGGATCTGTCGTGTATGCAGTGTCACCCGCGCTTGCTCGGAGCCGATAGATCTAGTCCCCGCTACACATACACGGCGTACGATCGAGTCTCGCGGTTGCACAGGGCCAGTACATGTATTTACGACAGCCAAGCCGGTGTATTTTTATTCAATTTAAACTAGTTGTTTAGACCTAAGGAAAAAGTTAAACCCCCGCTAGTAACCCGCCCTCTGCTCAGCGGCGGCTGATCAGACGCCGCGTGACGCATATGAATAGGAAAAACGCTCTTCTACATGTACGCTGTATTTTAAGGACGAATAAAAGCGGCACTAGAGTTCAATGTGTTAACCCCCTTCACTGCCTTGTCCGAGTACAAAAGTAATTTGAAAATGGTTTGGGTCCTGATCAGACGCCGTGTGACGCATATGAATAGGACAAACGCGCTACTACATGTACGCTGTATTTGAACGACGAATATTAGCGACGCTGGGGTTCAGTGTGTTAAATCCCTTCACTGCCTTGCGCCGAATACACTATAGTTATTTGTAAAAAGTTTGGATGCTGATCAGACGCCGCGTAACGCGTATGCATAGGACAAACGCAGTCTTTTCATGTACCCTGTATTTGAATAACGAAAATAGGCGGCGCTAGGGTTCAATGTGTTAATCACATTCACTGTCTTACTTCGAGTACACTTGTTATTTATAAACAGTTTGGATCCTTATCAGACGCCGCGTAACGCATATAGGACAAACGCGTGACACTTTACATGTACACAGTGTTCAAAGAACGAATATAAGCGGCGCTAGGGTTCAATGTGTTAACCTTTTGAATTGCCTTATGCCGACTTCACTAGTATTTATAAACAGTTTGGATCCTGAGCAGACGCCGAGTAACGTATGTGGATAGGACAAACGCATTTTTACAGTCATGTACACTTTATTAGAAGGACGAATATAAGCGACACTAGGGTTCAATGTGTTAACTTCTACCTTCACTGCATTACCCCGAGTATAGTAGAACTTTTTTAACAGTTTGGATCCTGATCAGACGCCGACAAACGCGTATGAATAGGACAACTGCACTCTTTACATGTAGGACGAATATAAGCGACACCAGGGTTCAATCTGTTAACTACTACCTTCACTGCATTACCCCAAGTATAGTAGAACTTTGTTAACAGTTTGGATCCTGATCAGACGCCGACAAACGCGTATGAATAGGACAACTGCACTCTTTACATGTAGGACGAATATAAGCGACACCAGGGTTCAATCTGTTAACTACTACCTTCACTGCATTACCCCAAGTATAGTAGAACTTTGTTAACAGTTTGGATCCTGATCAGACGCCGAGAAACGCGTATGAATAGGACAACTGCACTCTTTACATGTAGGACGAATATAAGCGACACCAGGGTTCAATCTGTTAACTACTACCTTCACTGCATTACCCCAAGTATAGTAGAACTTTGTTAACAGTTTGGATCCTGATCAGACGCCGACAAACGCGTATGAATAGGACAACTGCACTCTTTACATGTAGGACGAATATAAGCGACACCAGGGTTCAATGTGTTAACTACTACCTTCACTGCCTTACCCCGAGTATAGTAGAACTTTGTTAACAGTTTGGATCCTGATCAGACGCCGACAAACGCGTATGAATAGGACAACTGCACTCTTTACATGTAGGACGAATATAAGCGACACTAGGTTTCAATCTGTTAACTTCTACCTTCACTGCATTACCCCAAGTATAGTAGAACTTTGTTTATAGTTTGGATCCTGATCAGACGCCGACAAACGCGTATGAATAGGACAACTGCACTCTTTACATGTAGGACGAATATAAGCGACACTAGGGTTCAATCTGTTAACTTCTACCTTCACTGCCTTACCCCAAGTATAGTAGAACTTTGTTAACAGTTTGGATCCTGATCAGACGCCGACAAACGCGTATGAATAGGACAACTGCACTCTTTACATGTAGGACGAATATAAGCGACACTAGGGTTCAATCTGTTAACTTCTACCTTCACTGCCTTACCCCGAGTATAGTAGAACTTTGTTAATAGTTTGGATCCTGATCAGACGCCGACAAACGCGTATGAATAGGACAACTGCACTCTTTACATGTAGGACGAATATAAGCGACACTAGGGTTCCATCTGTTAACTACTACCTTCACTGCATTACCCCAAGTATAGTAGAACTTTTTTAACAGTTTGGATCCTGATCAGACGCCGACAAACGCGTATGAATAGGACAACTGCACTCTTTACATGTAGGACGAATATAAGCGACACTAGGGTTCAATCTGTTAACTTCTACCTTCACTGCCTTACCCCGAGTATAGTAGAACTTTGTGAACAGTTTGGATCCTGATCAGACGCCGACAAACGCGTATGAATATAGGACAACTGCACTCTTTACATGTAGGACGAATATAAGCGACACTAGGGTTCAATGTGTTAACTGCTACCTTCACTGCCTTACCCCAAGTATAGTAGAACTTTGTTAACAGTTTGGACCCTGATCAGACGCCGACAAACGCGTATGAATAGGACAACTGCACTCTTTACATGTAGGACGAATATAAGCGACACTAGGGTTCAATGTGTTAACTGCTACCTTCACTACATTACCCCGAGTATAGTAGAACTTTGTTAACAGTTTGGATCCTGATCAGACGCCGACAAACGCGTATGAATAGGACAACTGCACTCTTTACATGTAGGACGAATATAAGCGACACTAGGGTTCAATCTGTTAACTACTACCTTCACTGCATTACCCCAAGTATAGTAGAACTTTTTTAACAGTTTGGATCCTGATCAGACGCCGACAAACGCGTATGAATAGGACAACTGCACTCTTTACATGTAGGACGAATATAAGCGACACTAGGGTTCAATCTGTTAACTTCTACCTTCACTGCCTTACCCCGAGTATAGTAGAACTTTGTTAACAGTTTGGATCCTGATCAGACGCCGACAAACGCGTATGAATAGGACAACTGCAACTTTACATGTAGGACGAATATAAGCGACACTAGGGTTCAATCTGTTAACTTCTACCTTCACTGCCTTACCCCAAGTATAGTAGAACTTTGTTAACAGTTTGGATCCTGATCAGACGCCGACAAACGCGTATGAATAGGACAACTGCACTCTTTACATGTAGGACGAATATAAGCGGCGCTAGGGTTCAATGTGTTAACCTTTTGAATTGCCTTATGCCGACTTCACTAGTATTTTACAAACAGTTTGGATCCTGAGCAGACGCCGAGTAACGTATGTGGATAGGACAAACGCATTTTTACAGTCATGTACACTTTATTAGAAGGACGAATATAAGCTACACTAGGGTTCAATCTGTTAACTACTACCTTCACTGCATTACCCCGAGTATAGTAGAACTTTTTTAACAGTTTGGATCCTGATCAGACGCCGACAAACGCGTATGAATAGGACAACTGCACTCTTTACATGTAGGACGAATATAAGCGACACTAGGGTTCAATCTGTTAACTTCTACCTTCACTGCATTACCCCAAGTATAGTAGAACTTTGTTAACAGTTTGGATCCTGATCAGACGCCGACAAACGCGTATGAATAGGACAACTGCACTCTTTACATGTAGGACGAATATAAGCGACACTAGGGTTCAATGTGTTAACTACTACCTTCACTGCCTTGCCCCAAGTATAGTAGAACTTTGTTAACAGTTTGGATCCTGATCAGACGCCGAGAAACGCGTATGAATAGGACAACTGCACTCTTTACATGTAGGACGAATATAAGCGACACTAGGGTTCAATCTGTTAACTACTACCTTCACTGCCTTACCCCAAGTATAGTAGAACTTTGTTAACAGTTTGGATCCTGATCAGACGCCGACAAACGCGTATGAATAGGACAACTGCACTCTTTACATGTAGGACGAATATAAGCGACACTAGGGTTCAATCTGTTAACTACTACCTTCACTGCCTTACCCCGAGTATAGTAGAACTTTGTTAACAGTTTAGATCCTGATCAAATGTATTTTACAGTTTCGACTTACGATCGTTTTTGTCGTACAAAGTTTTATGAAACGGGCCCCTGTACCATAGGAAATAGTTTCCCTATCCTAGTAGATGGTAGCTTGAAGCAGGCAGAAAGTATGATGTATTCTGTTTTACTTTCAACCTGCTTTAAGTGGCCACCTGTCTTCAAAACTAGAAACAGGCTATGGGGTATTGGATTAAGGTGTTCATGGAAGTGTGGAGATTTTGCAGTAGGCAATCTACCTGGTTCTCCAACAGTTCTTGTTATCTTACATAATATTTAGGAATTCTTCATATCAGGATAGTTTTGTTAATTCATTAATCCCTGAAAATGTTAATACATAGACAATTTCCATTTCTAATTAAGTCTTGCCCATTTTAGACTATTTAGGGTTGACTTTAACAACATATTGCAAAATGACAAATATTGTAGCCCCTTATAAATAAGGGTCAAAACAATCCTAAATAGTCTAAAAATGTTCAGGCCTAAGATTTTCGGGGTTGAATATGTTAATGCAATATCAAAAGTAGTGTTGGAGCTTTCTGCATTAATTCCGTCCTGCATACAGCAGTGATCCGTCTTCAAGGGATTGTCATGATTGTTTATTGAGTGACACCTGTATTAGTGTTTTCTTCTGACCTGGCCGAGATATATTTTAGGTTGGAACATTCTAAAAAACTGAAAATGGGATGATCATTTGGCTCAATATTTCCATACAGCTAGCCAGAGATACGGATAACTGTACTTACTGTGTGTAATGTACAGTAGAGAATACATAATTACATGTATTTTGCTTTTAAATGCAAATGCAATTCACTAACTGTAGAAAATTCCAAAAGTTTGAAATTTCTAACTATCTAACTTATCTGAGTGGCAAACAGATTAGAGCCTGATTAGACGCCGGGTTATCCGGCGTCTGATCTTGCTCCAACCTGTTTGAAATGGGACTATTAGTTTTAGCATAAATGCGTTTAATGGGAACGAGTAACGTATCAATAAAATTAGTGAAGCGGTCTCTTGCTGCACTAGGATCATCACGAAACAGTAGGAGTATATATCCAATGTTACCTTGCTTACCTATTCGCCATTATATAAACTATTCGGCTACTACAAAGTTACACTAAAACTTGTGTATTAACTGATTTTTCTGACCTGGGCCAGGTCAGAAAAATCAGTTAATACACAAGTTTAAGCGTAACTTTGTAAGCAAATGGTTACTGCCTTTGATGCCCATTGGTATTCTGCATTTATTTAAGTGATCAGCCCCTCAATTAACACATTTAACCCTAGCCACGAGTATACTTGTCACTAACAAACAGTGTACGTGTGAAGAGTACACTTTTCCTATATACAAAGAGAGAAGACTCTGATGCTGGAGATCAGGGTCTGCACTGTTTGCCATTTTGCAGCAGATGACTGCAAACAACCCTAAATAGTCTAAAATGGACTAGTGTCAACCCTTTACCTGATAGCCTATTTCTATTACGTAAGATAGGTGACTACTTAAAGCAGGTTGAAAGTAAAGCAGAATGCCCCTTAGGGCGCATTCTGCTTTACTTTCAGCCTGCTTTAAGCTATCATGTGCTATAATATAGAAAATATTCCCTATAATACATATTCATTACTGATTAAATTGGGACTATTTTCTTCAGCGGATGAATAAATCATATCCGCTAAAAGTCGCTTCTATAAGGGAAAGGGTTAATTGGAAGATGGAGTTTTCCATTAAATGTTAAGGTGTGAATGAGTTAACATAAGAGTGGGTGTTAAGATTATTCTTTAGACTATTGCTATTAATAGAACTTTTTTTAGGATGGGTTATTTTGAATCTCATCAAAACAAAGATACTATAATTATGCAATTCACAGTAGGTTTTTATGTTACTTTTTCATCCTGGCAGCTGACTGCTTGAAATAGGTTGAATGTAAAGCTGAAAGGTCCTACAGGAGCTTTCTACTTTACTTTCAGCCTGCATTTAGATGCCTCTTGTTTAAGACACTAAATACACTGATATTCCCCTCATAATTAACATAGTGAACACTAGTAATGAGTATACTTGTCATTTACAAACAGTGTACTTGTAAGGAGTACACTTGTCCTATACAAACAGGTTAGATCCAGATCAGAGGGTTCCTAAAAGAGCTCTCTGATCCGGGACTGTACTGTTTGTGATATTGCAATTAATTGAAATAAATAAAACAAACAAAAACAAAATACAAATCTTAAATAGTAAAAAATGGGTCAGACTGTTAGAAACTGGAAATGATCCATTATCCAAGTTCGAGGAGTGAATAAGTTGACATGCCATCATTTTCTTGCAAGTAAAAATCTAACATTGATTTCCCCACTGCCAAGCTTAGCACTTTCAACACTAAGTAACTCATGTGGGTTATTCGGTTCCCTTGTGGATCATTTTAGTGACCAAAACATGAACCAGTCTACTTGGAATTCTGGGTAGGTTAATATATGTATATACTGGTGTTAATTAGCAAACAGTGCAGACCCTGATCAGAGGGCTCCTATAGGAGCCCTCTGATCAGGGTCTACACTGTTTGTAAATGTAGCGAGTATATTTTAAACAGGTTCATGGTGTTGAAAGGGTTAAACTTCAAATTCACTGAGAGCAGCAATATTACTTGTGTTTTTGATTCAAAAAGCACTGTTTGTCAGTAATCACCATCATACAATGTGTAAACTTTTGGCATACATATTGAGCTCACAATCCTATTGACATACATGTACATTATTAGCTCACCTATTGGATGAATCCCTTATGTAGTGATCTCTGCGGTGTTGGCAGCATTGGGTTTATATGCACGTATTGAGAAATGTTTTGCACTAGGCAAGCTATTCTGTTCAGCTGTTGTTATTCCAAGCAGATTTCTGCTTAAAAAAAGCAAGACCAAATATAGGCTTGCTTTTTCAAGAGGACTTGCTTCTATACAGTCAAAACTGGATACTTTGAACTCACTTAAATCAACTTTATCAGTACATGTACATGTATTTCATAAGCTAAATTTCAATAACTCAATCTCACTTCAGTCGAACATACCTATATTTCAAAGTTAAAATATTGCTGTGCCACATTTTAACATTGAAATATAAGTATGTTTGGACCTATAAGGCGAGTTCGAAGTATTGCGTTTCGTCTGTATTTTTGTTGAATTGAAATGAATTTGAACAAGTTATTTGTATAGATTTGTTTGCTTTATTTTTTACCAAAGAATATCCTGTTTGTCTTGTACTTTTGGTTCTTGCCATGTTTTGTGTGTGCTTAACGCTTGTTTTGAATGTTTAAGACAGGTGACTACTTAAAGCAGACTAGAGGTAAAGCAGAATTCTCTGCTAGGAGATTTCTGTTGCCCTGTCAGTCACCTTTAAGTATCCACTAGCCAGAATGTAAAGAAAAGTTTGTCTCTTACAGGGCTCCCGATAAGAGGGAGTAAACTCATTGCTTCCGACATTTTCTACTACATCTCTTAACTGATTCACCCCTGACACTTTTAATGAACAAATCCAATTTCAAAATAAGTCTAGTCCATTTTGACTATATAGGTCTGATTTTAACAATATATTTCAAAATGACAAACAGTGTAGACCCTGATCAGAGGGCTCCTTAAGGAGCCCTCTGATCAGGGTCCACACTATTTGCATAGGGCAAGTGTAATCCTCACAGGCAACTGTTTGTAAATGACGAGTATACTCGTCGTTAGGGTTGAATGTGTTAACTGAACCTACTGGTGACTACTTATTAGAATTGTTTATTTGAGACGATTCTAATGAATAGTCATGCCATAAGGTTCAGTGCAGACATGAGTATTAAGTTTTTGAAAAATCCCCTTATCTGGAGCCTTTCTTTTGTATCAGGACAGGCACTGTGCTTATAACGCATTGTAGTTGAGTCTGAGATTGTTCCCAAGCTTTAACGGGTCAGATTTGAATCTAACCAATCAAAAGCTTCAGAACAACGATCTCAGACTCATCTCAAATGATAGTCATAGGTCCAGGGTAGAATCACGGAAGGGACTAGCATTGAGAAGTAGAATAAGGCATGAGACGACATTTCTTTGAGGCAAAGGTTTAAGTAAAATATTATTGTTTATTTTGATGTTACAATATGAATTAACGAGACATGTGTTGTATAGTTTCTAATTCTAAAGCAGTGATCACTCTGCACTGCAGAGCTCCAGATAAGAGGAGTATTACAAAAAACTAAAATCTTTATCTTTGCATAAAATCCTATGGTGTCACTACTCATTAGAATCGTCTCTTTGAGACTATTCTAATGAATAGTAACACAATAGGATTTGGTGCTTAAATAAGTGAGAAAGTGTTGACTTTTTGCAATTCACTCCCGTCTTATCTGAAGCCCTCTGCTGCACCTATAAAGAATGTTTTTGTGTTTTTTAACCATTCTCCCAAAAGTTTGTTTTCAGTATTTCTGACAGGTAATTGCTTGCTTTAACCCTTAATCACATACTAGTAGCCTGTTTCTAATTTTGAAGACAGGTGACCTTTAAAGCAGTCCGAAAGTAAAGCAGAATGCACCTTTAGGTGCATTCTGCTTTACTTTCGGACTGCTTTAAACTATTATCTGCTTGGATAAAGAAAGTATTTCTGATGGTACATATTCATGACTGTATAAAGTGAACTATTTTCTTCAGTGGAGGAATAAATTAAAAGCGTAAAATAGTGTATCTATGGGGTAATAGCTTAAGCAGGTTGAAAGTAAATTTGGAAGCTCCTGTAAGAGTTTTCTGCTTTACTTTCAATCTGCTTTAAGCAGCTATCCGTTTTAAATACTGTAAGCATTCTGATAAGGGGAGAAATATCAGATTTGACTGTAGAAGTGTTTTTATGATTTGTATGCATATAGGTTGCTATAGAAACACATTCCACATGTTAAAACTGCTAGGAAGAGTATAGAAAGAAAAGATGATGCCGGACTTATATTCTTGTTAAATTGATGTGTGCAAATGAAATGTCTGTATGCTTGAACGTTTACTGGCATAATATCCTCTGCAATACACAGAGCTGTTCTTAACCCTATAGTAGAATGTCTGTAATTAAATCTTTTTTAAACTGAACAGGTTTCAAATAATTTAACCCAGAGAACCCTAATAAGGATCATATACATCCTTGAAAAATGGTCTGATCAGGGACTACACTGTTTGCCATTCAGATTGTACCTTTTGCACAAAGTAATATGAATTGAAAGCAATTGGTTCAGATTTAAGATCATTACAGCAAGTATTAGGATCTTTACAGTACACTAATATTTGCAAATAAATTATGATGTATTTTGAACCCAGATCTGACACTGAGTATCTCAACTTTTGATCTGGATTGAAACTGTTTGACACTCTTGTCACATATGTCATATATGTCATATTTGCTAGGACTTGGACAATTGGTTTCAGGCATCCAGAGGGTTGGATAACAATGGTATATCATAGGAATGTTGTGTTCTCCATTATGACCACTTTAAGGAAAACTTGTTTAACCCATTAGTCCATAGCCTGTTTCTAGTTTTGAAGACAAATGACCACTTAAACAGGTTGAAAGTAAGGGGCATTCTGCTTTACTTTCAGCCTGCTTTAAGCTACAATATGCTAGGATATAGGAAATATTTCCTATGGTACATGACCATGACTGAATAAAGAAAGTTGAATGCTTTTTTCCAGTGGAGAAATAAATTATAGAACTAAAAAGGTTTCGAACACAGATGGATACTTAAGCAGGTTGAAAGTAAAGCAGAATGCACCTTAAGGTGCATTCTGTTTTACTTTCAGCCTGCTGTAAGCTACAATCTGCTAGGATATAGGAAATATTTCCTATGGTACATGACCATGACTGTATAAAGTTGAATGATTTTTTTCCAGTGGAGAAATAAATTAAAGGTGTATTTATGGGGTAATGGGTTAAAGCAGGATGATATTAAAGGGTGTTTCCGATAGGTACTATAGCCACTTCAGCAGGATAATAGTGTTTTGGATAGGTAGCTACTTAAGCAGGATGAAACTAAGCAGAATGCTGTAGGAGCTTTCTGCTTTACTTTCATCCTGCTTTAAGCTAAAATCTGCAAGGATATAGGAATGTTTCCTAGGGTACATGACCATGATTGAATAAAGAAAGTTGAATGCTTTTTTTCCAGTGGAGAAATAAATTAAAGGCCTAAAATGTTTTGAAGACAGATGGCCACTTAAGCAGGTTGAAAGTGAAGCAAAATGCACCAGCTGTCTTTGAACACCATCTGTGAAGTCATCATTTTAGTGGTCAAAATAGTGGGACTTAAAAATTTAATCCATTGCCCCATAAGTATGTCAGCTTATTCCTCCACTAGAGAAAATAATTCAAATTTATAGTCTATAATGAGCTGGACGTCACGATATGACTGAAATACTGTTGAAAGCGAGGTAAATTCAAATCAAAACAAATCAAATCAAATCAAATTTATAGTCATGAATTTGTATCATGAAAAATATTTCTTAAATAGTACTAGCAGGTGGTAGCTAAAAGCATGTTGAAAGTAAAGCAGAATGCGCCTTATGGCGCATTCTGCTTTACTTTCAGCCTGCTTTAAGTGATCATGGGTTTTCAAAACTAGAAACACTCTATGGGGTAATGGGTAAAAATGTTTATATAAATGAATGATATAATTGTTTGCATTATGATATGAATGTTTTCTTGTCTTAAATTGCAAATGTTGCTTTATATTTTGTTGAAAAATTAATGACTCAGCTATTTATATATATAGAATAAACCTTCAATGATCTGATAACAAAATGGTGTTGTTGTATAAACATGTATTGAGGATTTATGTTCCTCCAAGCTGGTAATGATATGCATCCCATCCCTTGTGGTTTACTCATCAATGGGGAATTATGATTGGGCCATCCCAGGCAGACAATATAGTTGTTTTAGAGATTTGCGATAGGTAAAAATATGGATACAGATGGAATCCCATTGCTGTGTAAAGCACATTACATGGGAGCACGATGTAAGGTCTTATCCCGAGTCCCATTAGTGGTGCAGCAAGGGGCTTCAAACCAGAGACCCATCTGTTACCACTACACAATGTTACCGCTAGAACGTGAATCCTCTTATTGCCGTAAATATTCATGAGTATAGGAACCGAAACCATTTCAACAATATTTGTAAAGTACCAATAGAACTAAGAAGTAGAACACCCTGGCAAAACAATAATTCTGTTGATTGTGGCCAGTATTTTGAAGAAGAAGAAGTTGCAACTAGTCAAATATCAAACCTCTGGCCAAATAAGTTTCAGAGAAGAACAAGTTTGAAGATTTCACTATATAATTCTTTGACCATCGGGCGCATGGCCATTTTTGACTACAGGGGCATAATTTCAACAATCTGGATAGAGGAGCTTTCGAAAATACTATGTGCCAAATACTATGGTTTCAAAAAGAAGAATTTTGAAGAATGCAAAGAAAATCTATTGTTAGCTTGAGTTACGTAGATAACATATGCCACATACATGAACCATTTCAACAATATTGGATAGACCTCTAGAATTTCTAAGTCTGATAGACTTTCAAGACTAATACAGATGTGTGAAATGATGATAACGAAGTGTATATTAGTGTTTTATATATTTATTTTGGTTTCTGTTTTATACAGTCAATGCGTCTTAAACAATATGCACAGGTAACAAATAGTTAGTATGAAATGAAAACAAGGTGCCACACAGATAAGAAGACCACTCAAAATGCCAGTTTTTACTTGTTTAAAAAATAACTATACAGTAGAACCTCTCTATTACGACCACTAAAAAGAAGGCTAATTGTCTGTATAAAAGACAGGTGATAGCTTAAAGCAATGTGAAAGTGAAACAGAAAGCTCCTGTAGGAGCTTTCTGTTTCACTTTCACATTACTTTAAACAGTCACCTGTCTTAAACAACTAATATTTGACACAATTTAGTGGTCGTAATAGAGAGGTTCTACTGTATATAGTTTATGAAATTTGACTTCCTTGGGTGTTGACAAATAGAAAGTAGACACAGGCTCTAGTTAACTCTTTCAACATTTAGTAATTACTGTGGGCTAGCTATTAGTTCGCTTTGGATCATTTTAGTTACCAAAAGATGAACAAGTCTTCTTGAAATTCTGGGTAGTTTAATAGATACCAGTATTGGTCCAAATTAGCAAACAGAGTAGACCCAGATCAGAGGGCTCCTATAGGAAACCCTCTGATTTGGTTCTACTCTGGTGTTTAAAGAGTCAAGAGATCACTAATGGCTGCTCTACTTTACCCTTTATTTGGTAGATCATAGTCAATAGGATAAAAATAATTTACCAGCTGGTAGCAATTTTTTGGGGCAAAATACAGAAATGTAAATTTAAGCTTTAAAAGCAGAAATACAGTAAGCTAAGTCTTAAAAGCAGAAATCACTAAGCCGTAACCCATTTCCCCATAAATACACCTTTTTACGCCTTTAATTTATTCCTCAACAGAAGAATATAGTTCCGATTTATACAGTCATGAACATGTACAGTAAGAAATATTTTCTATATCCTTGCAGATGGTAGCTTAAATTAGGCTAAAAGCCTAAAGGTGCATTCTGCTTTACTTTCAACCTGCTTTAAGTGGTCGTCTGTCTTCAGAACAAGAAACAGGCTATGGGGTAATCGGTTAAAGGCAGAAAGAAAGAAAAGCAAAGGTCTTACAGGAGCTTTGCTTAACTTTCCTTCTGCCTTTAAGGTAACTTCTAAAAACAAGCATTGCTTTAAGTGGTCATCATATCTGAGTTTTAATGTGGTATGAAATGATAATTATGGCAAACCATATAAAAATACAAGATGCATCTGGTTACAGATTAATAAGAACAGTTAAAACCTGTTTTATGACTACTCAATGTTTGAAAACAGATGGCAGCTTAAACACTTGCCTCCACAGAAATGACCCAGGATAGCCCTGGTCTTCTCCATTTAAGCATTCGAAATGATTATTCATTGATGCTGTTAAAGACAGGTGCTTGTGCCTACAGGAGCTTTCTGCTTTGCTTTCAATCTGCTTTACACCGTCTTAAACATAATCAGTTATTGGCTATTTTGAGCTTTTGGCTATGGAGGAAAAGGTTACGTATAATGTTCTTAAATAAAACCATCTTTCTGTTTTACTGTCATCCTGGTTTAACCATTTTTCCCCATAGCCTGTTACATGTTTTAAAGACAGGTGATTTCTTAAAGCAGATTGAAAACAAAGCTGAATGCGCCTTAAGGCGCATTCTGCTTTACTTTCAACCTGCTTTAAGCAACTATATGTTAGGAGGATAGGAAATATTTCTTATGGTACATATTCATGGCTGTATGAAGTGGAACTATTTGCTACAGTGGGGGAATAAATTAAAGGTGTAAAGTAGCTTATATGGATGGAGTAATGGGTTAAGCTGGCACTTGTCATTAACATTTTCAACAAATCTGCCTTAGAGAACCGGTAGTCATAATGTGGGTTTCAGGTAGTAGGAAATATAATATGGCAAACCATAAAAAAGAACACAAAAAATATCTGGTTACATATTGAGAAATGTATACTTCAAGTACAATGTAAAAAACATAAAATGGAAGATAAGAGTATGGAATTGAATGCTTCTCTCACTGACTGAATTCAGAAGGTTCCTTTAGGAGCTTTCTGCTTTAATTTCATCTTGCTTTAAACCTTTTCATTATAGGCTGTTTTCAGTGTTTAAGACAGACTGGAGTCAGACTAAAGTGTCAGGTTTTCAAAGGGTTACACTGTATAAACAAAATGATAAATGATTATCAGATTACAACTAACATGTTCAGAGATGCTTTTTATACACTCACAAAGCTGCAGACAGTGGAGAAAACGCTTTTTTCCCCAATAAACGCGTTTACACTAAAACTATTATTTCCATTGCAAACAGTTTGACGTCAGATCAGACGCCGGGTCACCCGGCGTCTGATCTGACGTCAAACTGTTTGCCACCCAGATGAAAATAGCTAGTCAGAATTGTCAAGAACTTGTCATTTTCTACATTTTATCTTTACTTGTTCGCATTTCATTTCGTTTAAATGGGAATGAATAACGTTTTCTCCACTGTACAACTTCAATAGTATTTAACCAATGTTTGCCTGAATACTGCAATAAGCTCGCCCTGTGTGTTGAATGGACGATTTCATTATAGATAGACAAAGGTGATCTAAAGAAACATGCAATGTTCATCCATATAACAGAACACTTCATTTGTAATAGGAAACAGTGCAGACCCTGGTAAGACGCCGCCTAATGCAGCATCTCATCAATGTCTTCACTATTTGCTAATGACTACTTTGGTAGACGACTTAGCTTATCTGGATTAAAAACAATCTGGATCCCATAGAAGCTTTCTGCATTGCATTTATCAGGCATTAAGCTGTCATTTATCTTTAATGAACTTTCTACTAAACAACCAAGCAACACAGTTTTGACTGTTAGAAAACTAAATTTCATTTTTCATTGCGAACATCAATTCTGAAGCAGATGACATTTTTGAAGCAGCGTGATAAGTCAATGGCATATTTCAAGCAGCATAAGTGGTCGACCCGGAGTGAGCAATCCGCCCTTTCCATGTCTATTTTTAGACCATTTAAAGCTGATTTCTGTCACACACAAATGATAGAGGCACAGTTATAAGTGAGGTAATCTGCGGTCAAGGCTTTGATCAACATGCAGTGTGCAAAAACTACCATAATCTTTGGTTAGCTACCACTCTAAACCTGCTATCTTAACCCATTACTCCGTAAATACACATTTTACACCTTTAACTTATTCCGTCACTGATTAAACTAGTTCCTTTTTATAAAGTCAGGAACATGTACCATAAGAAACATTTTCTATATGCTAGCAGATGGTAGCTTAAAGCAGGTTGAAAGTAAAGCAGAATGCACCTTGAGGTGCATTCTGCTTTACGTTCAACCAGCTTTAAGTTATTAACTGTCGATAAAGGTAGAAACAAACTATGGGGTAATGAGTTAAGCTACCACTCAATACACCTTAAAGACAGGTGGCAACTTAATGCAGAATAAAAGTAATGCAGAAAACGCCATAGAGGAGCTTTCTAAATTACTTTTGTTACCAATTAATATTCCATCAGACTTTAAGAGATGTTGATACCTTTTCCATTTAGTGTTTACAGAACCACACAGAGTTTTGACCAATAGAAGGTTTCTATCTCTTACATTGTTTATTTGAGAGATACAAGACTAAAGCTATCTAGCTATCTAATGACTGAGTTTTCAGGTTGATAATACTAGCTTCTTAAACTACATGCAATGCATCTAGAATGTACACTAAGTTGTTAAGATATAGTATCTTTACTATGACCATTCAAACATTGGCTGATTTTCAGTGTTCGAGGTAGGCGACTGCTTAACCCAGTGCTCTGTAAAATAGGCTCTCTAATTATGATTACAATCAAAAAAGTAGACCTTAGCTAGGGAATTCTGAAAATGAATCGTAGACCATATTTAAAGTATTTTGTTTCCAAATAGAAGTTTAAAGAAGGTAAAAAATGCTCCTTATGTGCTATCAGCTTTACATTCCCTCTCATGCTTTAAGCGTCTACTTTTCATTATTGAGTTCAAATTTCATACGGCTCTTCATCTTGCTTTAACCTTTTCCTGTCCAACTTGTTTTTCGTGTATAACCAGGTGGTGGCTTAAAGAAGCCTGAAAGGTGCCATCTGTTATACTTTCACCTACTTTCATGCTGTAGCAACTATCTGTCAGTATAAAGTTAAAGTTTCCTACGGCTCTTTATCGAGACATGATAAACACTTGGCATTTCTATGAGGAATGGGCAAAGGCATCAAAAGGTGAATCTCTGGGGGGAATGGTTAAACAGCCACCTACCTTAACCACTGAATATGAACTTTCCTTTGAGCATTCAAAATAGAAGAGTTTAACCGTTTGATTTAGAACAATAAGACGAAGCCAACTATAGAATAGACAGAACTTAAGAAAAGAGTGAGTAAACTGAACATTTCAAACAGTTTTTTCTCTCATAAGAATTGTCTCAGAATTGTCTCAAAGAGACGATTTGTCTAACAAGTAAAGTTTGATGGTAACAAATACGCTCACTATCTGTGGCACTGATTTCACTGAGAAATTGGAATTGTGAGATCTGTCCATAACTGAATTTAACACTACATTTCACATATTTACACATTCGCTTGACAGCTTCTTTTGTAGATTTAATATCGATTTATATCTTAAAAGCTGAATATAAAACTATGGAAACTCGGATACTCATTTTAACAACCCTTTCTCCAGTGTAAAAATATATTTTAAGCATATATCAAAAACTTATAGAAAAACATATTCTTATACCTGTACGTCTGTATAAAAATGGTTGTTTTCTTCTTCCAGTTAGGAAATGTGTTGAATTTGCGGTTTGAAATGAACATAATTATGTTTATATTGACAGAAGAAGTGGAAGCTATGATTGGTGGAAATAGTACATGGTCTGTACGGGGGGAATTTATCTACGGAAAGATCGTTGGATTGGTGAAAATAAGTACAGTAGAAGTGCTCTATTACGAGCACTAAAAAAAGGCCGAATGATTGTATAAAGGAAATATTTCAGCTTAAAAAGTAAAAGAGAAAGGTCCTACAGGTTCCTACTTTCACCCTGCTTTAAGCAGCCAGCTTCCTCAAACCCCTAATGAATGACACAATTCTTTGGTCGCAATATAGAGGGTTTACGGTATGTAATAGACATGTAATGAGCAATTATTGTAAAATCGTTTCCGCTTAGTATGTAATGAATGTAAGAAATGACCGACACAAGATAACACCTGCAGTGAAATGAACAAAACTGAACCCTTATTTTGCTGTAAAATCGTGCGCTTTGAAATTGTCGTCTGCAAAATGTGTTCAATGTAGATTTATACTTTTTTCAATTAAACAAATCTAAAGACGAATATCCAGCAGTTTGGATCCACATAAGATGTCGAGTTACGCGACGTCTGATCTGCCGGGTCCAAACTGTTTGCAAACACCAGCAAAGTCGCGATCAGCAGACAAAGGATTGAAATCGTCTCCACAGGCAGGCTTGCTCTGTGGTTTCCAAATTAGCAATGTGCATTTATATCGCTGTTGCTTTGCGGATTAAATACAGAAATTACAATGTTAAACACAGACTAAAGCACGGGTATTCCCGGTAACGTTGCTTTCTGAGAAAAGGTTCCGATTGAATGCCGCTTACTAAATTTAACCGTTGACCCAAAATGACACGTATATATACGCGTTTTTACCAATATTGTACATTGGAAGAATACAAATTGTGTCCCATGTATTGTAAAATGACAAACAGTGCAAACCCAGATTTGGGTCTACATGATTGTGCACTGTTTGCATAGGACAAGACTTAGTGTACTCTACATGTACAAGTGCAACGTTTGTAAATTACGAGTATACTTGACTTTGGGGTTGAATGTGCAGACAGCGGAAGTCTCAGAAAACCGAACAAAAGCCCAAGTCCCGTTTTTGTTTATTATTTGGGTGGGTCTATAGACCTAAGAAAGGATTGGAGGCTGAAGTTGGTTCTACTAAACGGACCCAGTTCCTAGTTTACGGAACTCGAAACCATAGCCGTTTTGTACGGAGTAGATTGTTCGGCTCCAGAGCCTCGTCCGCACAAAATTCGGAGGGGATCTGTCGTGTATGCAGTGTCACCCGCGCTTGCTCGGAGCCGATAGATCTAGTCCCCGCTACACATACACGGCGTACGATCGAGTCTCGCGGTTGCACAGGGCCAGTACATGTATTTACGACAGCCAAGCCGGTGTATTTTTATTCAATTTAAACTAGTTGTTTAGACCTAAGGAAAAAGTTAAACCCCCGCTAGTAACCCGCCCTCTGCTCAGCGGCGGCTGATCAGACGCCGCGTGACGCATATGAATAGGAAAAACGCTCTTCTACATGTACGCTGTATTTTAAGGACGAATAAAAGCGGCACTAGAGTTCAATGTGTTAACCCCCTTCACTGCCTTGTCCGAGTACAAAAGTAATTTGAAAATGGTTTGGGTCCTGATCAGACGCCGTGTGACGCATATGAATAGGACAAACGCGCTACTACATGTACGCTGTATTTGAACGACGAATATTAGCGACGCTGGGGTTCAGTGTGTTAAATCCCTTCACTGCCTTGCGCCGAATACACTATAGTTATTTGTAAAAAGTTTGGATGCTGATCAGACGCCGCGTAACGCGTATGCATAGGACAAACGCAGTCTTTTCATGTACCCTGTATTTGAATAACGAAAATAGGCGGCGCTAGGGTTCAATGTGTTAATCACATTCACTGTCTTACTTCGAGTACACTTGTTATTTATAAACAGTTTGGATCCTTATCAGACGCCGCGTAACGCATATAGGACAAACGCGTGACACTTTACATGTACACAGTGTTCAAAGAACGAATATAAGCGGCGCTAGGGTTCAATGTGTTAACCTTTTGAATTGCCTTATGCCGACTTCACTAGTATTTATAAACAGTTTGGATCCTGAGCAGACGCCGAGTAACGTATGTGGATAGGACAAACGCATTTTTACAGTCATGTACACTTTATTAGAAGGACGAATATAAGCGACACTAGGGTTCAATGTGTTAACTTCTACCTTCACTGCATTACCCCGAGTATAGTAGAACTTTTTTAACAGTTTGGATCCTGATCAGACGCCGACAAACGCGTATGAATAGGACAACTGCACTCTTTACATGTAGGACGAATATAAGCGACACCAGGGTTCAATCTGTTAACTACTACCTTCACTGCATTACCCCAAGTATAGTAGAACTTTGTTAACAGTTTGGATCCTGATCAGACGCCGACAAACGCGTATGAATAGGACAACTGCACTCTTTACATGTAGGACGAATATAAGCGACACCAGGGTTCAATCTGTTAACTACTACCTTCACTGCATTACCCCAAGTATAGTAGAACTTTGTTAACAGTTTGGATCCTGATCAGACGCCGAGAAACGCGTATGAATAGGACAACTGCACTCTTTACATGTAGGACGAATATAAGCGACACCAGGGTTCAATCTGTTAACTACTACCTTCACTGCATTACCCCAAGTATAGTAGAACTTTGTTAACAGTTTGGATCCTGATCAGACGCCGACAAACGCGTATGAATAGGACAACTGCACTCTTTACATGTAGGACGAATATAAGCGACACCAGGGTTCAATGTGTTAACTACTACCCTTCACTGCCTTACCCCGAGTATAGTAGAACTTTGTTAACAGTTTGGATCCTGATCAGACGCCGACAAACGCGTATGAATAGGACAACTGCACTCTTTACATGTAGGACGAATATAAGCGACACTAGGTTTCAATCTGTTAACTTCTACCTTCACTGCATTACCCCAAGTATAGTAGAACTTTGTTTATAGTTTGGATCCTGATCAGACGCCGACAAACGCGTATGAATAGGACAACTGCACTCTTTACATGTAGGACGAATATAAGCGACACTAGGGTTCAATCTGTTAACTTCTACCTTCACTGCCTTACCCCAAGTATAGTAGAACTTTGTTAACAGTTTGGATCCTGATCAGACGCCGACAAACGCGTATGAATAGGACAACTGCACTCTTTACATGTAGGACGAATATAAGCGACACTAGGGTTCAATCTGTTAACTTCTACCTTCACTGCCTTACCCCGAGTATAGTAGAACTTTGTTAATAGTTTGGATCCTGATCAGACGCCGACAAACGCGTATGAATAGGACAACTGCACTCTTTACATGTA
Source organism: Gari tellinella (assembly GCA_922989275.2). NCBI lineage: Eukaryota > Metazoa > Mollusca > Bivalvia > Cardiida > Psammobiidae > Gari > Gari tellinella. Next base: position 46,022,527 of record OV277872.1, read on the forward strand.
GGACGAATATAAGCGACACTAGGGTTCCATCTGTTAACTACTACCTTCACTGCATTACCCCAAGTATAGTAGAACTTTTTTAACAGTTTGGATCCTGATCAGACGCCGACAAACGCGTATGAATAGGACAACTGCACTCTTTACATGTAGGACGAATATAAGCGACACTAGGGTTCAATCTGTTAACTTCTACCTTCACTGCCTTACCCCGAGTATAGTAGAACTTTGTGAACAGTTTGGATCCTGATCAGACGCCGACAAACGCGTATGAATATAGGACAACTGCACTCTTTACATGTAGGACGAATATAAGCGACACTAGGGTTCAATGTGTTAACTGCTACCTTCACTGCCTTACCCCAAGTATAGTAGAACTTTGTTAACAGTTTGGACCCTGATCAGACGCCGACAAACGCGTATGAATAGGACAACTGCACTCTTTACATGTAGGACGAATATAAGCGACACTAGGGTTCAATGTGTTAACTGCTACCTTCACTACATTACCCCGAGTATAGTAGAACTTTGTTAACAGTTTGGATCCTGATCAGACGCCGACAAACGCGTATGAATAGGACAACTGCACTCTTTACATGTAGGACGAATATAAGCGACACTAGGGTTCAATCTGTTAACTACTACCTTCACTGCATTACCCCAAGTATAGTAGAACTTTTTTAACAGTTTGGATCCTGATCAGACGCCGACAAACGCGTATGAATAGGACAACTGCACTCTTTACATGTAGGACGAATATAAGCGACACTAGGGTTCAATCTGTTAACTTCTACCTTCACTGCCTTACCCCGAGTATAGTAGAACTTTGTTAACAGTTTGGATCCTGATCAGACGCCGACAAACGCGTATGAATAGGACAACTGCAACTTTACATGTAGGACGAATATAAGCGACACTAGGGTTCAATCTGTTAACTTCTACCTTCACTGCCTTACCCCAAGTATAGTAGAACTTTGTTAACAGTTTGGATCCTGATCAGACGCCGACAAACGCGTATGAATAGGACAACTGCACTCTTTACATGTAGGACGAATATAAGCGGCGCTAGGGTTCAATGTGTTAACCTTTTGAATTGCCTTATGCCGACTTCACTAGTATTTTACAAACAGTTTGGATCCTGAGCAGACGCCGAGTAACGTATGTGGATAGGACAAACGCATTTTTACAGTCATGTACACTTTATTAGAAGGACGAATATAAGCTACACTAGGGTTCAATCTGTTAACTACTACCTTCACTGCATTACCCCGAGTATAGTAGAACTTTTTTAACAGTTTGGATCCTGATCAGACGCCGACAAACGCGTATGAATAGGACAACTGCACTCTTTACATGTAGGACGAATATAAGCGACACTAGGGTTCAATCTGTTAACTTCTACCTTCACTGCATTACCCCAAGTATAGTAGAACTTTGTTAACAGTTTGGATCCTGATCAGACGCCGACAAACGCGTATGAATAGGACAACTGCACTCTTTACATGTAGGACGAATATAAGCGACACTAGGGTTCAATGTGTTAACTACTACCTTCACTGCCTTGCCCCAAGTATAGTAGAACTTTGTTAACAGTTTGGATCCTGATCAGACGCCGAGAAACGCGTATGAATAGGACAACTGCACTCTTTACATGTAGGACGAATATAAGCGACACTAGGGTTCAATCTGTTAACTACTACCTTCACTGCCTTACCCCAAGTATAGTAGAACTTTGTTAACAGTTTGGATCCTGATCAGACGCCGACAAACGCGTATGAATAGGACAACTGCACTCTTTACATGTAGGACGAATATAAGCGACACTAGGGTTCAATCTGTTAACTACTACCTTCACTGCCTTACCCCGAGTATAGTAGAACTTTGTTAACAGTTTAGATCCTGATCAAATGTATTTTACAGTTTCGACTTACGATCGTTTTTGTCGTACAAAGTTTTATGAAACGGGCCCCTGTACCATAGGAAATAGTTTCCCTATCCTAGTAGATGGTAGCTTGAAGCAGGCAGAAAGTATGATGTATTCTGTTTTACTTTCAACCTGCTTTAAGTGGCCACCTGTCTTCAAAACTAGAAACAGGCTATGGGGTATTGGATTAAGGTGTTCATGGAAGTGTGGAGATTTTGCAGTAGGCAATCTACCTGGTCTCCAACAGTTCTTGTTATCTTACATAATATTTAGGAATTCTTCATATCAGGATAGTTTTGTTAATTCATTAATCCCTGAAAATGTTAATACATAGACAATTTCCATTTCTAATTAAGTCTTGCCCATTTTAGACTATTTAGGGTTGACTTTAACAACATATTGCAAAATGACAAATATTGTAGCCCCTTATAAATAAGGGTCAAAACAATCCTAAATAGTCTAAAAATGTTCAGGCCTAAGATTTTCGGGGTTGAATATGTTAATGCAATATCAAAAGTAGTGTTGGAGCTTTCTGCATTAATTCCGTCCTGCATACAGCAGTGATCCGTCTTCAAGGGATTGTCATGATTGTTTATTGAGTGACACCTGTATTAGTGTTTTCTTCTGACCTGGCCGAGATATATTTTAGGTTGGAACATTCTAAAAAACTGAAAATGGGATGATCATTTGGCTCAATATTTCCATACAGCTAGC